>JAKWJA010001534.1:0-33076 GCA_027704765.1 Solanum habrochaites | reverse complement strand
GCGGATCAACGAAATCAAATAGGGAACAGGGAAGACACCAGAACTCATTTAACTCAAGTGGCCTCTGGAAGGCTAAGTGTGCACAAAAATACAATGCGCATATGGTCTTTTCCCAAATATACAAGAGCTAAAAACTGAAAAGACTTCTTTTTATGGTTAAAAAGTTCAATAATTACTCAAGAATAATTCTGGTCGCAATTTTCTCATGCTTAGGTTTTCATTAATGTCAATAACACGATAGAATAATTCTGGCTCTCGCAGCTCATGTTTATGTTTTATTAATGTCAATATCTCTTAAGTTATAACTAGTTATTCGACTACTTTTATAAGAGATAAAGGTGATCGAGTATCTCCAGCAGTTTCCTGTAAGTAATTCACACAAATATATCATTGTTACCTGGTTAACTTTTAGCTTCTTCATCTACAAGTATCACTACTTCTATTTTCCAAATTTCTTGTGTGGATTCTATGGACAAAATTATAAAGTAGATATTCTTCAATATATCAATAAAATGCCCATGATAAATAATATATTTAATCAGATTATGTGAAGAGCTCGCCAAGTGTTTGATGATTTAAGAAAATCTGAAAAAGGTTTTAAAAAAGGAAGGTTAGAGAAAGTGCACACATTATGTTCTAATTAGAATGACTAGAATCTAACACAAGGATAGACACTTCTACTTGTTATCAGCACAGTACCAGGATGATCAGTAATTATTTCAAAGAAATGAACTCCAGAACATGATGAATCATGATTTCATCCTCCCAAGTCCCAGCCTTTAACACCGTTATAGTCTTTATCTTTGTTTTATTTAAAAACAGAAAAGGAAGTATGAAGACAAGATTCTTAAATGCTTGCTCATCATCCAAACATTAGGTAAAATTATTTATTGCATCTGGAACTACATAAATTCTGTGGTCCCACAATGTGTTAACCTTACTTATTACTTCTTTCTCATAGATAAAGGCCCTTCTCAATATGTCCAAAAACATAATCAACCCATCAGCCATCATCACAAACACAGCAGGAAATGTGTCAATTCTTGAATAACCATGTGGACTATTGCACTGTGACAACCCTCTGTAGAGTTCTATTCACATCAGGGAAAGATATCCAAATTCCAATAAACATATACCTTGCCTAAATTACAGAAACTGAAAATGTGTATATTTGATAGAGTCAATTTAGGCATGATTTAATGACTTCGGGAAGATCTATTATCCTTCTGTTATGGGTCAGAGATAAGTATGTAAAGCAAACTAGATGCTCCAGGTAGCAGGGTATAGAGGCGAAGGGAATGAGTCTACCTGACTCTTAGGACTTGATTTTGAAAATTAACCTGTGAACACGCTATTGTCAACATTTGGGTGGTAGTTAGTAGTTACCATGACAAATGTTGGAGAAAGAGCTGAAATTGGTATTGCGGTTCTTGGTTAAAAGTTATCCATATTGGAATTTTCCATAAGGAGTCCCAATGGAAAGCTAAAAAAGTGGCATCGGAAAGAAGTCTGGAGGGAAAAGGAAAGGAGAGGATAGCGTGACAGTATTGATAAGCAATAGGCTAAATTGTAAGGAGGTATCATAGGAAGAGCAGAATTACATAGACCTCCACGCTAATATGAATACTCCTTTGAGATACAGCCCTTAACTTACACTACATATTTTAAACCACAATCATGTCAACAGAAATTACAAATTTCATTCTAATTTTACCTAACTATATATTACTATTTGCTTTAAACTTTAAGAGACGGAAAATGAAGAAAACCAAAGCTGATTGGTTTCAACCTTTAATGGGTTGACCCAACCCATTCATATCTCTAGGTGGGTCACTAAATTCCCTTGTCCACAGCTCTCATGGCCCAGCAAGGCTCCCTTTTCCTGACTTACCCCATGCCACAGCAAACCTTTCCATCCCCCTTCTTCCTTCAACCTTGTCATCCCTTCTCTTAACCATATCCAGCCCTGCCATCGACCTCCACTTCTCCCACTCTTGCCTATATTCCCAGCCCTCTCTCAGGTCCCCAAAAGTGCAAGTTCCACCATCACCATGTCTTTTATGATCAGGAATTTAAATAAATTCTCAACTTGCCGTCTAGTACTAACAAAATGATACAAAGTGGGAGTTGCAAAATCAACTTCTTTTTGGAATGAAAGAAAAAGTATTTTTTCTTTGCACTTGTTTAAGAAGGTTAAAGGAAGAGGTTCAGAAAAGACGCTGAAATGGCAAATAGAGAATTCTGAAATCTTGTGCCGACACAGAGAAATTGTGGAGCTGAAGCCATCCAAGAAAGATACCAGACTGATCAGGGTTCAACCAGTTGATGAACTTCACAAATATCTGGCATGGGAAAAGCAGGAACCTGTCAACTTGTACCAAATCTACAGAGCATTCACCTTTAACTTTCAGGAGCAGTTAAGGAGGCATCTGGTTTTTCAGAAAACAAGAGGAAAGGTTCATTTAGTTTTGCTAAATTTATGGGGAAGCACTTGAGCCGGGAATCTTTCAGTACCAGTCTCTCTACCTCCATAAGGTAGGGGTAAGGGTTTTGCATCCACTCTACTACCCTCCCAAACCCCACTTGTGTGATTAAACTGGGTATGTTCTTGATGTTAATTCACCTAAAGCTCAATATAGAAATCCAAAATTATCATCCATTCCGTTATGCATCAAGCTGCTGATAAGGCACTATGAAAGGAATACTTTTGACTACATTGTCAGGTCAGGATCATTATGTTTTAAAAAATATTAATGTGAGAATACCACTTCTTCAAAAGATGGTTTAGAAATCCATTGCAGAACTGAATTGTTCACTTCCCTTAACCTCATTTCCAAGAATCATTCTTCTAATGACCGCTCATAAAGTCAAAAGTGGATCATTCTCTTCCCATAACCTCATTTCCTAGAGAAAAAGTATAACGTGAAGTTCACGATAATACAGAAAACCCAAAGGTCTGCAGCCTGCATGCCACCGATTGTGAAAGGTTTTATTTATTGTGAAAGCAATATGTGAGTTTCACCTCTGAAGAGCAGACGAGAAAGCGGTAAACACGCAGTGGAGGAAGGAGATATGACTTGAATACCTCACACCACAGAATGATCTCGTGACACCTAATAATTAAGGTCAAGAAGAGAACTTTAGCTTAGTCATAGTTGGGAAGAATCACAAAAAAAAATACAAAAATTTCAGACACTTACTGTTCCGGAAGTGAAGTGCGGACTAGAGGACAGAGAAGACGATCACTCAGTCAACGATGATCCTAAGGGAAGAACCACCAAGGATCTGAAGACGTCACTTCAGGCACGGGAGACGGAGGGTTTGCGGGAACATAAACAACCCTCAGTTTAAATTCATCAATAACTTTTCCATCCTCCCTATTGAACTAGAAGCAAATGGAAAATGCCGATTTCAGTAAACCATAATACTAAAAGAGCCAAGAAAACATGGCTTAATGGTTGTAAGTAACTCACAATCTCTGGAGAGTGACATCTTATTATTGTACCAGGGGTGCTATAGCACTATGAATTAGAAAACTTTCCTTTACACTGCATTAATCAGGCAGACGTAGTTCGTCACCTAGTCCAGATTCCTGCAGAAGCTAGCTAGTGGCAATAGGTGCACTACTAAACGGTCGGCACAAGGAATCACGCTCTAAGTCTATTACAATTGAATCACACTAGGCGTTTACCCAATCAAATTTTTGTAGCTCGTATCTAATACTGTCTCCTTCAAATTCTATATAATTGCATTGCAGAATATACTGAGTTAAAGACATTCATTTGACTTCAATATTAGGATGTCAAAAAAAGAAGAAATGTGTCAAATAAATTAGGACAGAAGGGGTAATTCAACCGGCGCAACAAACGAACAAATAGAAGGAAATGTTACCTGTGACATTGCATGAAGATCCAGGCAAAACAACACCAGCATTAGGCCTAACACAGTACTTCTTGGGGTTGGTCGTCTTAACCTGTCCAACACACAAGAGAAGAACAACTCAACATTTTACACATCTAACATAACTCTGGTTAATCAAATTAAGCGAATAAATCTTCAAATTAGTTACCTTGAATGCAATGTATTGATCAGTCTTGTTACTTAATTGCATAGAACATGAAGTCTGCTTCCTCAACTCAACTTTTCAATACAAACCCACAAACAACAAAAAATCAATACCCAAATTAATCAAAACTCAGCTAAATAAGCATGATTCTCCCCAATGGTTAACATTCACCAAGAAATCAAAAGGGATAAAACCCCACATTGGTACTCGATTAGTTAAACAAAACCCATCAATAAATTGAACAAAAAATCGATAAAATCTGAAGAAAAAGAAACTTATAAAAGCAAACCATTAAAAAAACTTACATTGAAATTTGAGCTCAGTGGGATAAATATTGATGAATTCACCGGTGGTCATGGCTACGTCTGAACCAATTACCCAAACTTATCTAGGGTTTTATTTTTTTTATTTTTTTTTTGTTCTTCACTGAGAATGATCGAGATTTTTAGTCAGCGCCGAAGAGACCGAAAAGAAAGGACAATAAGGAGGAAATGAAATTAATATTTGCTGGATTGTTTAGGTACTTTATGAATTTGAATAATAAGATTTCGAGACTTGGTGGAAGGAACTCTTAGCCAAATTAACTTTTTTATTCCTTATTACCCTTATATCATTACTAAATTTACCGTAACCAAGTGATGAAGGAGATGTGGAACTCGAGGATATAAATGTAAAAACACGTTGGACAGAACTCCTCAATGAGATTGGTGTTTTGAGTTGGCAAAACTCTTTTGCATGTTCTACCAACCAAAATGGCAAATTAATTTTTTTTAATTAATAAGATTAATTATTTTTTGTGTCCTACAAAATAGATTTTTTTTTCTTACCTAGAAAATAATAAATTAAAATATAACTTGGTACTTCTAAAAAAAATATATATATATGGAAAAGGGAGAAATATTTTTTAATAGAATTGTTTCCTTTGTTTGACGTGTATCACAATGGGAAGTCAAGTCATTCAATATTTGTATTAAATACAATAATTTATTTTTTCATTTAATCATAATAAAGTAACAAACTTGTGGTTAAATTACATTTATTTTGTACTTTCTTCATTTCAAAATTTGGTGCTTTCGTATTCTTATTTTGTTTAAAAGTAAATAATATATCACAGAATCAAAAGGGGTATTTTTATTAATCTTATTCTCATTTAAATAGGCTAAATTTTACATGATCAAGAATTCATTGAAAAGTTATTTCTTTTTTAAGGCATTTGATTATATGTAAGTAGAAACTATTTTTATCTTTTAGGGATAATTAATTTCATAAATGATGTATTCAAGCTAATAATATCACCTATTATAAAACATAAATAGAATATAATAATTTGGTGTAAACACTAAAAACTAATATATCTTGCTTCTTATGTAATTATTGATGACCATCAATTGGAAGCAGGTGAAACAGTGATGCATTATGACTAATTTAAACCTTTGATTACCATTTACCAACTTACTATAATTTGTCCAAGAAGAAAAAAAACATAATAAATTAATTCAAAGTGAAAATGTACTTGACCAAAAATAACAAGGACCAAATTTTGAAGTTATTGATATTTGAGGGGACTAAAAGTGAAAATTTCCCTTTTTTCTTTTCCCATAATAATCCATTAACTATCTCTTTTCCTAAAAAGTTTTATCATCTAAAACAGGCAAGTTGATTAGATGAAACACTAAACCCAATTACACACAGCATGTTAAAGGATAAAGATTTTAAGAGCCTGTTTGGTGCAGCTAAAAGCTGGTCAAACGACATAAAAGGTGATTTTGATTTGATTAGTGGTTTGCATACTCAAAATAACTTATTTTAAGTTAAAAAAAACTTATTTTACCAAAAGTTAAAAGATGGGTTTTAAAGAGAAGGGCTTTTTTTTTTTAGCATTAGAAGCTGTTTTAAGTTCCCACATTTTATATCTTTTTGCCTTTAATATTTTTATACAATCTCAAATTACAACATAACGCTCTTAACATCTTTTCTTCCATTTTTCCTTTTCACGTTTGACAAGCAACTTCAGCACTTTTATCCAAAACACAGACTTTTGCTTATATTAAAAATAAGTTTCACCACTTTCAAATTACTTTTTTTAAAGCTGCTTTATTAAGCCCATCCAAACGGGCCCTCCTAACGCTCAAGTTAGTTTATATATAGAATTTTTTTTTGTATTTTGAGTTTAATATACAAAATAATACATTCTTAAATTTTAATTTATACTTCATAAAATTAATTTATTTGATGTAAATATATGAGTTTCTAAACGGAGCTAAAGTCCCGCATAGGCGGATACGGGATATGGGTTAACCCTCTCTCAATCAGGACTAGCGTGGGCTCAATGAGTGGGTTCTTTCTGGGCTTACTCTGATAAAGAGATCGAGACTACAAGGACTATAAGCCCATCATTATTTTGCTATTTATTTTGGGGAAAATTGTATATGACGACAAATTTATAAATTAAATTAACTGTTATAACCACCCTTTGATTTAATTGTGCCCCATAGCAAATTGTTTGTCAGTCCACTTCTCTTCCTCAAAATCTCGCTCCGCCAATTCTTCTCTGCTCCATATTCTCGCTCGCTTCTCTCACTTTTATACAAACACAAGTGTATAAAAAAATTGTTCTATTGTTAAAGCGAGAGGTAAGGAGGGGGAAATGTATGAATAAATATATTTTGTTCCCCTCTCTCCTCTCTCCCAGATTCACTCGTCACTCTCCCTAATCTCGATCGCCATCTTCACATCTCAGCTATACAAACAGAAACGAAATGTATAAATTTGTGGTCTGTTTGTATAAGCGAGGAGAAAAAATTGTATAGTACACATGCAAATACATAATTTCGTCTGATACACTAATAATTATACAATAATTAAAATACTCCCCTGCCCGTTTCTTTTGCCTTTATCTTTTGCTTAGTTTATACAAATTCAAATTGTACATAATTTCTCTCTTTCGGTTTTTTTATACAATTGATTCAATATATATTCCCAGTTCCAAAGTCTCTTTTGATTTCTCTCTTCTCATTTTATACCAAAATTTCAAAATGTATTATGAGTTCTATACGCTTATAATTATACAATCGTTTTAACACTTCGTTGTTACAATTCCTGGCCCAACGCTCTTTCTCTTTCTCGTGTTAAGACACGTCTGGTTTTATACAATTCGCGCAATGTTTATAGTATGAGCTTTGAAGAAATTATTATTATATATATATTTATATATATATAATATGTTTTCTAGGAGTGCAATTATGCATAACCATGCTATATACAACAAAATATGGAATTTTATGTTGCTATATGTAAAGTTGCCCATTTCTTTGGGATTGTGCGGAGCATCAATTATTTTAAAATAAGGGACAGGAGGGGGGCGCGGGAAGAAGAGGGGGGAAGCCACGGAGAGGTAACGACACGGAGATAACATGTACTCTCTCTTTCAATTTACAAAAAACATATCCAAAATCATTTAATATATAATAAAAATATAAGCAAAAAAGGTGGGAAAGAAAAAAATACACTATCTGTATAATTGTAAATTCAACTTACAGTGTCCTTCAAAGTGGAAAAATCCAATTTTGGGGAGCTGTATCAAGAATGTCATGCAACGTATAAATTCAATTTTAGATGGATTCCGAGGTAGATATTGGGCACATCATGAAAACTAAAAAAAAATTGCTCTTTAGTACGCGTTTGATCATGTAATAGGTATCACAACTATGACATAGTGAGATGAAATAGATTTGAAATATAATTTATGCGGATTTCATTCATAATACGATCATGAATATGAATTCCATATTTCCAAAAAATATGATTATGGAATCATATGGAAATATCATTATGATGAATTGAGATATGTTAATATTTAAAAAATTGCCTATGAGTTTACACTTTGTTTAAACTAACCGCAAATGTGAGGGTATGATTTATGTTGATTTGAGTCCCCCTCGACTAAAAGCCCGACACTGTCCTCCCTCCACGTTCTCTGGATTTACATGTTAACAAAATTTATAATCATATTACTTTTTAAAATTTATCATTCTCGCCGATATAAATTTATTATTCCGATCAACATATAGCACTTTTAACTCACATTTCACGATTGTTAAGTACTAAAATCTTGAAAAATCCGTGAAAGGTGTTTTATTTATACTCAAATATATTAACGAAACAATTACTCAAGTGGAGAACAAATAATTTTATAATAAATTATTATGAATTTTATAATTTTTTGTTTATTGATAAGATTAAATAAATAATTTGGACTATTTTTATATTTTAAAACTTATATAATTTTTATATTTATGAAAAAAATACAACACTTAAAAATTTCTATTGTATATCCAAATAAAAACTAGGTATCCACGATACAATGTTGAACGGCAAAACGCCCGTTTTTTCCGTCTAACAAAAATCTTAGCTTATGAAATTTGGTTATATTAAGAGGAGGAAGGAACCAATTATTTTTTTATTAGTTTATTATATTTCATGTGTCGTTTTCTATTTGATTTATCTAAAAATGGGGAGGTTCACAACTATAAAAATAAAGGCTTCAACCACAATTTTCTAGTCATTAAACGCGATTTGCTGGTAGAATGGTAATTAAATAATTATTTGACGAGTATATTCTTGAAAAGTTGAACAAATTTTCTTGTGTTTTTGATTGATTCTCTCAAAGTTTTTAGATTACCTTGTTCAATAAAATTTGTCATAATAATTTAATGAAAATAAAATTTGGACCTAACTGCATACAGACGAAGCTAACTCAATCAGAGAAGAACGATTACTGCAAAATTTTATAAAAATCCACAAGCTCAAACTTGCCTGTTATACTTTTCTAACTAGCTTCGATGTTTATTGTCAAAAAAAAATAGTGATCGCAATGTCTGGCCAAATTAAAGACAACTTTTTTCACTAATTCTGTCATGCACCAAGTGAGCCAAAACTCAAAAGCACTCAGCCTGTAGAAGATCTCAGTAGCAGGCTACCAGCAAATGACTGTATACTACATTCCAAACTTATTTAAAAGTATATTTAATAAAACAAATAATTAAAATAAAAAATTTAATTGTTTTAACTTTTAAGATGGTTCAGAAATTGATATGCATGAAATGCTGACAGTATACACAGAACATAGTGTAGTGTGTGTGTGTCTGGTTATGCAGATCAGAGCAGTATTAATATGTGCATATTACTAAACTAGTTAGTTTGCAAACGTTACAATGAGTCAATTTTTTGTTATTATTACTATACCCATCTCAATGTATTTGTCTAATATAGCTTGACATTAAATTTTATTATTTTAAACTAATAATACGAGGACGTTATCAAGTACTTTTTAATCTTATTTTCCTAAATATGTTTTTTTTAAAAACAAAGATATTCTTTTTAAATGGAGTAGAAAAAATAAAATAAAGAATTGAAACTGAGAGATTATTAGTTATCTTGACATTATAACAAAAATAATTTTTACGATACGAATTTTTATACACTAGTAAAAATCGAAAATTATTGCAGGCATAGTTAAATGCATTTAAAATTCATTGTTGTGTTTAAAAGACTGTAGAATACTACAAAAGAGTGTTGTTAATTGTCGTTAATTAATTGTCAATAATAATCATATTTGATATAGTATATGATCATATCTCATAAACATTGAAAATATTTTTACAAAAATGTTGAGATGCTCAAACAATTCAACTTCTCACTCTTTTTTTAATCCTAAAAAAATGATACATTTATATATTTTAGTAATTCCTTTACACTATATTAATTTAATTTCTTGTTCTTGTTTGGTTGTTCAATATAATTGAAGTTGTTCAAAATCAAAATAAATGTTATGAAATCTTTTTCATATCTGGCCTTTTCTTTAATGAAATTTGCATTTTCTCGAAAACCTGATTTGATTAGGGTTCATGCAATCTTCACAACTCTTATTTGATCTCGATCCAATTGATCTAGTTACAATGTTATATTTATAATTTAATTGATTTATTCGTAATTGTCTCACAAATTTAGTAATAAGAAATAAAGAGAATAACAAGTCAACTTTAATAATCTAATTTTTTACATTTAATGAAACCATTTAATAGCCAAAGAAATATCTATTATGTATTTTAGACAGTAAATTTAAAATTTTTATAAATCTGCTAAACAAAACCAACAGTTATTAGATTATTATTATATTTGAAAATTTATCTGCAGAATGATTTGTGGTTTTGTTTGGAAACTGTCCTTTGAGAAAACAACTTGACAATTTGCGACCCACTAAAAGACATTCTAAAAAGTGACAACACAGTACCTGACACGTGGCACAGGATGTCCCAGGCTGATGCATAGACAAATTTTTCCGTACCTCCTGAGTGATGCCTGTATTACATTCTGTCAAATTCCAATTTTTCTCTCACATGGGTTTCTTTGTTTAGGGGGGCCATACTAAGGCGCCTTAAAATGGGATGATATAAAGACAACATCACAGCTACACTTGTTTCTTAATCACCAACTAAAATAGCATAATCAATTAACAGTAGATACAGCAAATTGATACTGGTTGGAACTAGAATCTATTCATCGGGAGCACATTTCAAATCATTTTATAGGACTTTTATCCTTTCAAGAGTAACGACAAAACAGTAAATAAGTAAAAGAAGGTGGTAAGGTCTATATAATCTATCACATATAAATACGTCGTTGGAGTTGTTTCAGGTGTGAAATTAGGGAGGGGGCGTCGCTGTTGAAATTAATTAAAATTACTAACACCTATTTCTCCTTCTAGTACTAACTTTTTTTTTTTAAAAAAATAATTAATTAAAATAGAAAAAATTACCGTAAATAAACTTCTTTTTTAACCATATCTCAAAATTTCTTTAACCTTTAAAAACATTAATAAAAATCCCCCTATTTTCGGATAATTCTCGAGGTTTTTCATGGATGCGAAGTTGTGGTTAGATTATGCGTTTTAGACATTAAGTTATAGGCTGAAGTTTGACTTTAAGTTCACACGATTAAACGCGCTGCGAATGCAGAACTCAAAAAATCCGAGCGTCATGCTAAAAAAACTGAAATGATCACGAGTCATGGTCTAGTTTGACCCTTCTTTCTGTTCGTGTTTTCGGTGTTACATCGGGTTTAGGCTTAAACCTACGTGGATGGTTATAGTAGGAAATGGCCTATCTTGGCCTTCGAAGAAATTGGATCGAGACAAATGTCTCATCTCGTGCTGATATATCCCTAATCGTGGTCTCTCGTATTATCTCTCCATCAATCTAAGTCATTTCACCCGTATGTATACCGTATGTATGTTTTTTTTATGATTTGAGAACCCATATACAATGTACAGATCCTAAATGTTCGCTACACCACTGCCTCTCATACATTTCCTCTCGTCACTTTGAATACATGCTCTGTCGGTTTTTGTATCCACATGTCTTCTAATTTTTATCTGAAAAGTCGCAGATCCAGTATATTTGAAAGTGGAAATTGTTGTTATATTGTTAAAAAAATAAAGAATACGAAATAACGTCTTAACATTATGAGATTTAAGTAATTTATCATTTCACATTTAGAAAAAAATGTCTCAATATTCACATAGAAACATAAAAAGATGGGAGTGAATTGCAATCCATTCATCTCAAATAAACGTCATGTTTCACTACTCAAAAATAATATATTAATTTAATAATGGTACTAGAACAATGTGGTATTACAGGGTTGAATGTCTAAACCCACGTGAGTCCGCCCCTCTTCTAGGATAATAGCAAGTAAAAATAAATTTTCCTTATAAATAAAATAGTTTTCTTGCAAAAGAGGAGGGTGATAATAAGGATTTTGTGAAATATATAGGATCCTTAATATCTTTCACAGATACTGAGTAAAACGAAGTCCTTTTCTTCACTTCTTGTTCACTTCTTATTTATAATAAGTTCATACACGCAAAATTTTCTAAAATTGAATATTTATGAAACAATTAAATAAAATTGTATTTCTTCTATATAATATATACCTATATAGAAAATATAATATATATATATATATATAATCACACATAGAGTGGGTGGTTTATTAATAATGCATGGTATATATTTATGCTTGTTTGAGTAATAGGGGCAAGTTATTTTTTATGCATTGTTTTGGGTTCAGTGTATTAAAAAGAATAACGTAATTTGTTAGGGTATAAAAATACTTTATTTACAAAGTATCTTCACATTGTATAGTGTAAAAGATGGAAAAAGTACTTTTGGAGGGATAAGTGATTTTTAACCATATTAATGCAGATGCAATATGACTTTTTGCATTACTGAATGCATCAAAACATGGAATGTCTGATTTTGTAATACACTCCTAAAACACATAGAAATAATAAACCTCGATAAAAATATTTATATTACAAGTAATCTTGCAACACAATTAGAAGTGAAAAAAGATAGAAAAAGTGTACTTTGTGAAGGGGAATTAAATTTCTAACACAGATTAATGCATGCATAAACTTTCGCATATATAATACCATATGAATTTTCGAGCCATAGTTGGTAATACATCCTCCATCAAACATAACAAGAGACATACTAATCTAAAAAAACCAATCGTTTATTGCAAAATTATACTCCCATCTTTTCTTATTTAGTTATTATTACTTTTAGATTTTACATTCTCTTAGTTAGTATTCTAACTCTAAAGTCAGTTTTAACCCTATTTCATTTTGATTAACTAATTTGTGACAATGACCATGAATTGTTTTCTTAGGTTTTCTATGTTAGAAAAATCATTTGTAACTAACAAACAGTATAAAACAATAAAAAGATTAAGAGTGGTGCGCTGTGAACGTGTAAAAGTAACAAATAAAAAACATCTATGTTCAGATAAAAAATACTATAAGTAAAGAGCAACTGAGGGAGTGATAGCTTAACAAGAATGGTTGGTAACATCTCCACCTAATTAATCTTACTCTCCCTACTTCAATATAATTGAATAGTTGTTAGTACTTACGATTCAAAATAAATAATTTTTTCAAAGTTTAAGAAAGTATTAACTATTTTTTTTTAAAAGAAAAGTTATCTTACTGCTAAATCCAAAATAATGAATATTTCTACTTTATAAGAAGAATTTGAAAAGAATAATATTCACATAGTACTCTTTGATTAATATCTATAATTATGTGCAAACTTAATGTATTTGGAACAGGCCATTTGACTTGAAAAAGATCCTACTGATTCAAAGATTTGGTTATATTTTTAAGAATTTCATCATTTTAGTCATCTTAGGTATTGAAAATCACAGACTTTGTATATGTTCCATCTACATTTAGCACCAAAACAACCATATTATAAATCATTTTAGCAAAGATGGCAGCTGACTTTATACTGTACATCTGCATTAACATGAAAAAAAAAAAAAAGGCAAATCACAGAACACTTTACCAAGATATTGTAAATTCGGAGATTAATTATATATACATTGTAATTTTACGACGATATAATTTTTAACGGGTGAGGAGAAGAGACAAAATTGTGTAATTGTGTATTCGAAGGAGTCAATGGATATGTAATTAACCAAAAGAGGGAACAAGTCGTACACTTTTCTGATATATCAGAATGTATTTCATGCTTTCAATGATATTCGCATCCAACCAAATCCACATCTATTTATTACCCTCTCTCAACCACTCCTTTTATTTTCTATACATTTTTCAAATAATAATCATTAGGACGTATTTACCCTTAATAATCACCTCTCAACTATATGCATGCATCTTTCAAAACAATTAATCAACCTAAGAATTACTCCCACCATTCAATTCTAAAGAGTAGTATTAAAATTATTTGTTTCATTTTTAAATTATTAACGATCTTAAAAAAAATGTAAAAAATATATTCTAACAAAAAGATAGAAGTCAACACAGTCAGTTGAGGATAAGTAAAAAGGAGGTATAGAAAAATTAATGCTTTGTGATTTGAGTAGCTCAAAGTTTGTAAGATGAAAAAACGAAACACAAAAAGGCGTGAGTTTCCGTTCTTTAGGTAAATAAATGAGTGAGTAACGTAACAAGTTTGTAAATGAGAAGGGAAAAATACAAAAAAAACTGACCAAACACATCGACAAAATATCTACGATAAATTATATTACTTCTAATAGAAAATTCAAGAACTCTCATTTTCTTTTTTCCTAAATTCGTTTTCTACTCTTTTTAGTCCATATTAAGTAGTAAATTATTAGAATATGTGTTGAGATATAATTAATAACTAATAAAAATATGATATTTGTAACACTTAAGTTAAGTGTTTAGATGATATTAGAACAGATATAAATCCTGAAATTAAATCTCAATATTGTCGATTTTATCATTATTTTTGTCCTTTTGATATGGATTATTAGTGTGAAGTTTCATGAACCCAATAAGTGAAAAATCAAACCAAATTATTGGACAGTGCGGACGACAAAAGAAAGAACAGATAACGACTTCAATAATTCTAATAATGGAACCTCATACTAATAACTAAGGACAGCTTCATAAACAAGTGACTTGGTGAGAGTTCAATCAGTGTAAAATGATGCAACTTTTTCGTTAAAAAAGTGTAGCAGTCGACCAAAATAAATTAATAATACAGTATCTTAGCCCAACTAGACGGAGAATACTAGCTCATTCACTTTATTTGTCTAATAATAAGAAGTTTTTTCATGTGTTACTGTGATATGCTTATTCTTCAAAGGCATAATACAAGATGTATTATTTTCATTCTGACTTCACTTCACGTTTATGCGCTCTAAATTTAGAATATGTACAAGTTTGAGCAAGGAGACACACGAGTCTTAAATGATATGATACACGTTAGACACCATGTATGACGCAAATTGTCATGTAAGATGCAATGTATGTAGGATGCTGGATATTATTGTTATTATATAGATGTAAGTGTTCACTTATGTACACGAAGTAAAAAATATATAAATATTAGTTAAAGCGAAGTTAAGAGGCGTATTTACTCCCTCCATTTTAAAAAGGATGATCTAGTTTGACTTGAAACAGAATTTAAGAAAAGAAAGAACACTTTTTAATTTTGTGGTTCTAAATTAAAGTAATATCAAATGTATTAAAATGTTCATTAATCTTTGTGGTCGTAAACATGCCACGTGAAAAGTTAAAATTAAAGTGTTGTCAAAAAGAAAAAAGGGACATTCATTTTAAAATAGGCTAAAAAAAAATAGAGAGGGGATATGTATTATTCTTCTTCAAATCATTATTCAAAATAGAAAATTATTCCTCATATTAATGGTGTGCAAAACTAACAATGTAGGAGAAAAAATGGAGAGAAATAATAAAAACATGTAGAGAAGATCAAATGAAAAGACTACAAAGATCCTTTGCATTTATTTCCATCAATATCAAAACCACCCACCATTGCTTTTGAATTTATCACGTCGTTGTGGTTAGTTGCAATTGAATTTTTTTCAACTAAACAAACTAAATATTGCATATCATCACACTCAACTTTTGTTTAATAAACATAGAGTATATATTACTCTCATTTATTTATAGATTTATATGCAAATAGGCAAATATTAACGACGGAAGGCCTTCAAATATGAAACAATTTTTCCTTACACTCAAATACTCTCATGTGTTCCAAATTACTTGTTATCTCTTTCTTCTTGAGCGTCAAATTACTTGAACGTTGATGGATTTCACAAAAATATTGATCGAGGAAGTGTAGTTTAAGCTTTTCTCTTTGTTCACTTTTAATTGTCATGTTGCATTTTTCAAAAGTCGATTTGACTAATTTTTAAAGTTAAATTTGATTATATTAATTCAATTTTTTTTAAAAAAAGAAATTTTACATATTCAAAAACTATACGAAAAGTATTAAAAATTATAATTTTTTGCATATCAATATGATGAAAAAAAATATCATAAAAATATTAAACAAATTCTTATTACTTTAACTCTGGAAAAGAAAACTACAATTATAAATGTACGAGGGATATACTCCCTGGTCCACGTTTACTTTTCTTTTATTAATTTTGAAAACAAAGATAATTTAATTGTATATTATTTGCCCTGCTCACTAAGATTCGTAGATTATTTCTCAATGTTGTATCACTGATTATCAATATTTTTTCTTAGATCATATGCCGTAGGACCTACTCGAAGGAAAAAAAATGGCCTAACCAAAGGAGGAAATAATACAAATTCAAAATAATATCTCGCTTTAAAAAAAACCAACATTCATCCATACATCATCTTCTTCGCGAAAAATAAAATATAATGAGTAATCAAAGTTTTGAGGGCAGGCAAGAGATTGATCTTAAACTAATGACTCCGTTCATTTTTATGAGTCATTTAAGATATCAAAAAAATATACGTAAGTTTTTTCTGTGTATTAGGTTAAATTTATTTTCTTCAAATGTCTAAAGTAGATACCAGGTGAACATTTAGGGAGAGAAAAAAAAGATTTTATGGTTGAAAATCCATTTACTTAAATATTTATAGCTAAGTTTTGTCATTATTATGTTGTAGGGAGGAAGAAAAGAAGGAAATAAACAAACAAAAGAAAGATATCAGCCACCATTGTGTTTGTAGATTTACATGAATATGTCCCTACTCACTACTCCCTACAACCATTTTAGTATAAAATTTTAAACATAGTTCAAGTGGTAACAAGTGTGAATTGACCATATACTATAATACTCTATTTTCATCAACTTTTTTAATAATTGTATACAATTTTCTATCCTTACATATTTTTCATAAATACTTTTGTCCTCTAAAATAACATCACTCTTTCTATAATTAGGAAAAAATTAATTTTAAAATTATCTTTTTATGTTAATAAAAAAATATAGAGTTACGAATGTCTAAAATTATTTTAAGATCATAAATTTCAAAACTCTTTCATTCATAAATTTTTTATTAACACAGAAGAGATAACTTTGCATTTTTTTTGTTTTTAACAATTATTAACATATGAGGAAATCAGGGATTGTTTAGTTGTTGATTAGAGTTGAATTATTTATATTTTAAAATCAGCATAGTTAATATTGAATATGATATTATTTTAGGTTCGAACTTCTATATATAAAATATAATACATAATATTAAGTGAATTTATAGTTATTTTTTTATATTGTTCAAAATAATTGAATTGTTTAAAGTCTAAGATAGATGTTTGAATTTTTTCAATCTTTTATTTCCCTTTATTTTGTTATTTGTTTTAAGAAATAGATAACATATATTTATGTTTTTCACCAAAAAAAAATAATAGTAGAAAGTGTATTTTAAATAGTTCTTAACTATTGTTTTAATAGATTAATTACTCTTTAAATTCAGAGATATTTTGGTTTATTAGATTACAATTCGGTATTAACTGAAATATGTACTATCTCCGGGCTACTACTTTATCATACTTTTTTAATTACACGTTCTTTAAAAAAAAATATTTACTCACTAATCATTTATTTTCGTTTTTGTTAAAGCATCACATAAACAATAATCACATATAATGAAAACCAATAAATAATGTGTAGTTTACCTACTACTTTCTCCGTTCACTTATGTCTATTTAATAATTGTTTTTAAATATTAAACATTAGTAAGAAAATCAAAATAGGAGGATAGTTAACATTCTATATTAATTTAAGCTTCTAGTTATTATACATTTTTCAAATTAATTTAAAATTTTACTATTTTAAAAATACTTTCAGTTTTATCCTTTAAGTTAGTATTGGAATTAGTTATTATAATTAAATTATTTTTAATAATAATTAATAAAGGGTTCAAAAGAAAAAATTATATTCAAATTTATGTCTTAACCTACTTTCCTTAAAGGGTGTTAAACAATTCAAAACTTGAGTTAATATTCAATTATATTCAACTGTGCGCCTGGTGACTTATCACGTTGGATAAATATTTTTGGGACATGATTGACTATCAACAGGGGAAGACTGAGTTTCAAAATCATTTTCCAATTCATCATTTAATGGGGAATAGTTTGATAAAATATATATGTTATTAATTATTTTTTTAATGTCAAATCAAATCGTGACAAATAAAATTAAACAAAGAAATGTTGTATATATTACTAGAATTCTAAGATAATGATGTTGAAATAATTTTTCAGCTAAGGTTAGTAAGACTTATATTTTAGATCAAGGGATTCATTCTCCGCCCCCCTCAACACCCACCACCAACTCAATTCGCCCCCTTGCCCCCAATACATCAATTCTCTTCAAATAAATAACAAATAAATTAACCTAAACAATAAATATTGTATAGTCCATTTAATTTGATGTCAAAACTAGTCAATCTATATTACTTCAAAACTAAAACAATGTAGACCATTATGTCTTGATATTTTCTAAAATGACAATTGATTTGAATCATTTAGTGTTATAACTTAGGATGATAAGCAAAGTTATTTGTAAAAAGCATAATTATGAATGATCCATTTATTATTACGATGTAACTAATCATACATAATTCAAACATTTGAGTAGGGTAAAATAAGTAGCACAAATCGAGCACATGCAAAACTTATAAACTCACCTAAAAAACAAGTTAATCTAACATTACATTGACAAAATTTACTAATTCAACAAATATGATTACAACTATAATCATATTTGCAAGCTGTAAATAAACCATAAATTTGGAAGGATTAACAAATTAGGAGGAACAAAGCAGTACTAAGAAAGACTAATCATTGAATTAAATCGACAAAATAAGCATTCATTAGAAGCAAAAGCAAGTACATGTCACCAAAAATTAGGTATATAACTATTACAGTAATTAATCTCATTCATACTAATTCCTTCCTATTCACTTGATTTCTCTATTGTCAGATAGAAATTAAGCTTCCAATATGTCAGATAATGATAATAAATAAAGAGAAAGAAAGCCATTTCTACAAAAATTGGGAGGTTAAACTTTTTTTTTCTTCCTAATTTGCCCTTGAATTATACTTGTCCAAATTCCAATTATATCCCTCCCGACCCGACTTCCATTTTTCTCTTCCAAAGAAAAACTTAAAATTAGTAAGTGGAGACCGATGAGGCTCCCTTCCTCGGATCAGCATTAGAAACTGATATTCCAGAACCCGGTCCACAACCCGGTTGAAACACAGACCGGAACGCCGAAAGGGTACTGCGTTTCTTCCTTACAACCTCTGTTGTCGCCGTGCATCCAACCGTCCGGCAACCCACCTCTTCGGCGGCTCCGCCGCTACCACTTGAACCAGACTCGGTTCTTACAGAACCAATCGGTTCAAGAATTGTATCAGGAGTCATTTGACCATCGTCTAAACCCGGTTCAGGCAGTGTCATGTACTCACACCTATAGATATACTTCGTAAGTTTGCCCTCTGTTTTCAGTATGTGTTGAACCTGCAACAAAACCAAGACATACCCAGATGAACAAACTTGCATATGAAAAATGGGTCGGTGACGAAATTCAATTACTCCCATAATTGGTAATTTAAAAAGAATGATGAATTTACCTTGCAGGAAACAGAGCAAAAGAGAAATGGATCTTGAAGTCCCCTGTCACAGATGATGCAACAATTACCAGAACCTCTACTAGCCCTTGTTTGTGGCCTTTGGTTTAAAAATACCACTTTTGCACTATTTGTAGTGTAAGACTGCAAGAAAACAAAACTTTTTTACTACTCACATATCAGATAATTAACAACAGAAATTCAAAAAGTTGGACAAATTTTGTTTTCCTCACTTGAACAAAAGCACAGTCTAGCAATTTATTAGCATCACCAAGCCTTATGACATCATGATACACATACCTCCTAATCTGCAAGTCAAGAAACTAAACATCATAATTCAATGAAATACCACTGAATATATCATCGTTGTTATAATTCAATGAAACTGAATTGACCTGCAAAAGGCGGTGAGAACGGTGAGGTGACAAGCAATGAGGGCAAATACCCTCACAGCAATCCAAACAGAAAACATTCTTTTCATTTTTCTTAGCATCTTCATGAATTATACAGGCATTGAAGAATTTCTCTGTCAAAAGTGTAACAAGCCACTGAGGAAGATTTTGTGCGTAGTCCAACTACAAAACAACAACAAAAAAAAAACCATCAGACTATATATATATAAAATCACTTTGTTGAATAGAACTAGAGAGAATAAAATCAAAGAATTAATAGACCCCACCATGTTGTTATATGAATAATAATATTCCTCTTCTCTTCTCTTCTGTTTTGCTTTGAGTATATATGGAGAATGGATTTGAAATTGTGATAAACCAAGAAAATACGTTTTGGTAGAGAAACAGATAGATAGAAAGAGAAGAGAAAGATGAAGAAACAAGGGTATGGGGTTTGAGGGGACAGTAGGAAAAAAAAAAAAAAAAAAAGGGAGACCGGCGGCCTTGCAAAAAAACTAAGGACTGCGGGCTATTATGTTTACCAATGAAAGATGAAGAATAGTAGTAGTGCTATATATCCCAATTTACTAATGGTGTATAGTGTGATATATACCTACAATTCTTTCAAAAAAATAAAATAAAATCGTACTAGTACTAATACTTATCATGTATATTTTGAAAAATAATAAAATCTTGAACTGATAAAACAGAGTAGTAATATAAAAATTTGTCTCTTGTTAAAGAAGAACAGCTCGAAATCTTCTGGTTTTTATTTATGATTAATAATAGTAAGTAATAATTAGCACTGTTTACAAGTTTTATAGCTCGTATCCCAAAGAGCCTATTAAAAATGAGCATTTGGTGGTTTATGTATGGCAGGTTTCTTGGCTAAGCACTAATAAGCAGAATCAGTCCCTTCATCTGCTCTTTTATTTCTCTCTCTGCCTTCTCAGCTAAATGACAAGACTAAAGATGGTGACTTTTTTTTTTTTCACCCACCAGTAAAAAAACTATAAAAATACATTGACATAGTGAGGTAATTTGAAGAAAATAATAATTTAAAAGTGCAAATTTATCTTTGTGACCAACCATGTATCTTTTTTTTTGGGATAGGTCAATTTTGACCAGCTATGTTTTATTATATATACATACTTTACATAGCTATTCTAAGCCTAGTAAAAAAATCTACGTTTACGGTTTTTATCCCTTGAAGAAACACGCGGGTGAAATATTCTAACTAACATTTAGGTGTACCTCGTTGCTTAACGACAATGAGTGAAATCGTAAGGCATTATGTTAAATTTTTCAATTAAGAAAAAAAAAAATTAAGTATTTTTTTCAATCGATTTTAGTATTGTATAATGGGAGATGAATGATAATATCTCAATGACTGAAACATTTTAAACGTATTATATGACGAAATTTTAAGAAAAGTTAAAAAGAAATACTGGGGAATCATATACTAGATGTGCAACTGTTTTATCAAGATTTAGTAGTAGAAATTTCAAGATTTTGTGTATCGCTAACAGATATGTATAATATATTTTTTTTTTTATATTTTTTTTTATTGTTTTTTTCTACTTGTGTTTGTGTTGTTATTATAAAAAAAATATTGAAGGAAATAATTGATGATACCAGAAGTCAACATTAAGTTTCACATTGAAAGGAGAAAAACGAAGCCAAATTTAGCTTACTGTAAGGGCCGCCTGAACTCGGAAGGCAGCGTTGGAAACATGCCCTATTAACATCACGTAGTCATTGAACACAACAGCTCACCACCTGTGTTATAATTATATCTTACACAAATACTGACCAATTTCATTAATATGTTGATTGTATTTTTTTGACTCAATTGTCAATACTTGTCTTTAAACTTTGAACACACATATTTTATAGAATGTTTTCGTAAAAAGGAAATAAAAAAATATATAATTATTTGTTATAATTGTATTATCGAGGTAAATTTATACACGACTTGTATAATTTTATAGAGTACTTATTACGATTCTATATGAACCAAAGCGCAGGTATGCGATCTTATAAATTTTGACTTACTTTGACTACTAGGTTGCACCAGTTGTCTTAGGTGAAGGATTAGCCTTGTTACTCTTCGACGTTTGATAATTCATTTATTAATTGTTTTGGAACTATTTTATAGAGAGCGCAAGAAATTGTTAAAAAGTTTAGTTAATAATGTCTGTATTAATACATAATTAGATGTATAAATAAGTTATTTTCAACTTTTTTTTATGTTTGCGTCAAAGTAACCCGATCTTGCAAACACAAAATTATTATTAGATTTCTTGTCACTATTATTTTAAAGCATAATAATGGGGGTGTTTGAAGTTTTTGAGGGCCAAATCATGCTTCAATGATTATTACATTGCTCATAGCGTAAAATGGCATACTTAACAATGCCCTAGTATTATTATAATAATCACACAAAATTAGTACTTCATCTATTCCATATTAGTAAATGAATTTATGATGCAATACACTACTAAAAAAAGAATTAGGAAATAAATTGTACATCACTTTTCATTTTTTGCATTGTCGTTATTGTCAAACAAAGTTTGAAAATAAAAATAAGTCAAAGTAAAATTATAAATTTTGCTCTATCCAAAATGGAGGATGTCTATATTAACT
The DNA here is from genome assembly GCA_027704765.1 of Solanum habrochaites. Classification (NCBI taxonomy): domain Eukaryota; kingdom Viridiplantae; phylum Streptophyta; class Magnoliopsida; order Solanales; family Solanaceae; genus Solanum; species Solanum habrochaites. The sequence goes on along the minus strand of JAKWJA010001534.1, from coordinate 10,499 downwards.
TGACATAAATAAAATAAATCACTATTACTCATTACACCTTTTGAATTAGAAATTTTAAAGTTACTATGCGTTTGAAATGCACTCTCTTCTTTCAACATATGTAGGTTCACACCTTTGACTGACACATGAAATTAGGAAGTAGTAAAGGTGAGAGTGATAAAATCATAGTTTATATTGAATATCAAATTATAGATAACATAAATGCTAAATTAATGTTTATTTTGTAAATTGACATCCAGCATTGTTGAACATCTCAAAATAGTAAATGTTTAATAAAAATATATTGAGTAAATAATATTTAATCTACAAGTAAACAAATGAATAAAATGGTACTTTATTTGGATAACTAATTTATACTTTAGAGACGAAATACCTGTGATGGATAGCTCTTGAACTTATCACTTAGAAAATTTAAGGGCAAAAATGAGAAAAAATTCAAACATACATTTAAAAGTTTGAACATTTCATATATTTTAAACAATGAAAAACACCCAAATCAGTTAACATTGAATAGAAAAATAAAATTACAATATCGCAGTTCATATATAAATTTTTCTCACTCTATTTTTTCTAGCTACTACCAAATTATAACTGATCTAAAAATTCTCAATTATAAGGTGTCATATCACACAAATTAGTTGATACTTAACCAAGTTTAATTAAGTTATACTACTTCTCCTACACATTTAACACTTGCGATAATAAATGGAAAAAGATCAAAATTATCATTAAACTATTCAAAATAATTCATATATATTCTTTAATTATGTTTGTGATCAAAACTACTCTTGTCGTCTGTGTTTGAACTACAAATACCCTTAAAACGTTATCTTTGTCATTAAAGTTGATATGGTAGTCCAGCCAAGCCGTCCAACATATGAAAATACCTTCCTCTCAATAATGTTGTTCTTCCTTGTTCATCCCTAACAAATAGAAAAATCGAATATAATTATTTCATTGCTCTTGTTTGAGTTATTGTTCGAACATTAAAACTCCAATTTCAAAGTGTCCTGAAGTTTATTTGAGGTTGTAATTGCATGTTAAAAGATCGACTTCATTGTTTAAGATTTGGGATCATAGAATTGATTTTTAAATTTTCAAGCTTTTAATAACTTTTTCATAAATTCTTTTTGGAATTTCAACTCAAATCTTTAAACTAAAAAAATTAGTTGTTAATGGTAATTTCAAGCTCAATTGGCACTATCGGAAACAATTTTTTAGTACATTCAGCTCAATTTCTTCAAATTGTGCACTTCAAAAACTCAACAATGCCAGATATGTTCTTCTCTACCATAAACTGTTTAAATTGATATAGCTATTTCGCGTTTTTAAAATCTTTCACACTCTGAAAAACAAATGTTCAGCCTTGATTCGATGATATTGAAATCTAAACAATGAACTCGATCATTCAATTACAAACTATTAGCTCAATGAACTTCACACACTGCCTTCAAAATTAAAATTTCAAAGTCCGAAATATAATGCAAACAAAAACAAATGAAAGACTATTTTTTTTTTGTGATAGAGAATGAGCAGGTATGAATACGTCTTGATATCGATAAAGAGATTTTAGCATGGTCAGCAATATGGACAAACTTGTTGGGTTTATCCCCCATCGGAAAGTTGAAGGGCTTGTGGGTCAATTATAAGTGTGAGGGAAGCCTCACCTTTGAGCTAACTTTTGGGTTGAAAAGCCAAGACCACCCAACATTGGTATCAGAGTCCAGGTTTGTCAACAGTTCAGCCCACCGAAGGAACTGAGTTGTCGTCTCTCCATCCCAAGGCCGAATGTGTGGAAGGGGGAGATTGTTGGGGTTATCCCACATCGTAGTGGAAAGGGCTGGTGTTCCAAATTTAGAAGTTGTGAGAGAAAGCCTTAACCTTTGAGCTAAAGCTTTTTGGTTTGAGAAGCCCCAAATCCACCCAACATTGGTATCAGAGCCCGCAGGTTATCAACAAGTCTCAGCCCACCGGGAGAACGGGGTTGTCCGTTCTCCTCCCACCCCAAAGGCCCGATGTGTGACGGGGGAGATGTTGGGTAATCCCACATCGAAAGTGGAAGGTGGCTGTGGTCAATTTCTAAAGTGTAGAGAAGTCTCAACCTTTTGAGTGTACTTTTGGGTGAGAAGGCCAAACCACTCACACAAATAACATTTTAAGGGTACTTGTATATCTCAAAACATAGAACTAAAAAGAGTTTTTGATCTAAATCATAAATAAAAAACAAATAAAGATATGACAAAAATTCAAAGATAACTGAAACTATAATCCAAATATATAAGTAAATCGTGAACGTGTCAAATGAATATTTCATTATTTGATTATGACTGCCAGAAGAAAATTTCTCAAAAAAAAAAAGAACATATAATCAGTGCAAATTATTCAGACTTTACTAATTAATAATTTTTTCACTAAAATTGTGATTATAAATAAAATAGGTAAAATGTTTAAAAAAATTATTTGTCTGAATAACAAGAACAGAGAAAGGAAATTGCTACCTAAGTTTATGTGATTGAATCAAGTTAAGAGAATCACTTGGTGATGGTGAATTTAGAAATTTTATTAAGAATATTAAAAGTTATATTTATTTATATGAAAAATAATTTTTATTATATCTGCTTTTTGTATTAAGATAATACAGTTTCTTGATAAAATATATATTCAACTGGTCAATCTTGACTACATATGATTAAGCCATTGGAACCAGCTATAATTGCTGGATTAGTAGAAACGGGAAACGTCACTTTTATGTAAAAAGGATTTTATGCATATTTAAGTCCGTCTGATCAGAAACAATGGTGAAAACTACTTCTTTCGTCTACTATTATTTGTTATAATTTTTATTTCTAAAGTTAAATTATATAAATTTTTGATTAATATTTTAAGAAGTAAAAAAAATATAATTTTATGATATTTTTCATATAATTTTTTATTTATGATATCGAATTAATATAGTTTAATTTAATTTTAAAATTTATTAACTTTCGAAAAACATAACATGATTAATAAAAATAGATGGAACGAGTAGGGGTGTGCAAAAACCTAACCGACCAATAAACCGAAACCGATAAAAATGTTTATTGGATTATTGTTATTGGGTTATTGGCTTTTTAATGGATTTAGAAAAAATAAGTATTGGTTTATTGGGGTCGGTTCGGTTTTTTCCTATGGGGTTATTGGGTAAACCGATAACCCAATAAGACTATAATTATTTACTAATTTACCCTTGCTCAATATTAATATACATAATTTAAATACATAAATAAATGCCAATATTAATTTCATGCTATGTGATTTTTTTGTTAGGACATGGTGAGACTTTGTTGATTTATCTGGTGGATCAAACAACTGTTCCAAGATTGTCTCATTGAATATTTTATTTAGTTTTTATTCTAGTTCGTATTGTAGGTGATAGCTTTTCAAGTTTGTGAATGTTAGTAGTTTGATCAACATCAAATTTTCTATATGTTTTGGTGGCGGTACATTGGTAACTGTATGATAACATACGTACTATTATATATTTATTTGATCTACATTTTCTTATTGGGGTTAACCGAAACCGAACCGATAACACAAAAACCGATAAACCGATAAAAAACTTCTTATTGATTTTATTGTGGGTTACATATTAAAACCAAAAATCGATAAACCAATCGATTATTGTAAAACCGAACCGAACCGACCGATGCACACCCCGAGTTATGAATGGTTTACTATTCCTTGTCAATTTCTGGAGATTGTTGAGTTTTTTTTTTCTTTTGATATCAAGGTGTTTGATTATCTAAACAAAAAATCCTGTTTCTTTCTTTCAGAAGCAAAGTAAAAAAAACATTTATTTTGATGTAAAACTAATTTTTACCGATAAATCATATTTGTCAAATTAACCGCTTTAATTTATCTTCCATTAAATACAACTCTTTTTTTTTTCTCTCTCTCTTTCCACTTCCTCTTGGAATAGCTATCATAATTCATAACGATAACCTCTCTCCCTCTGTGCATACTTAATATTGGCGAGCATTGCTTAGAAAATTTGAGTTAATATTTTCTGCACATAATCTTAAAAGACTTTTATAATAATTGTTTAATATTATTTTTGTTATAACAATTGTAATACTAGAACGTGTCAACGGTCATTTGGCATGATAGATAAAAAAATAATTATCAAATAACTTTTTAGTATACATTAATTCTTTATCTAATTACGAAGTGTGAGATAATTTATAGCAGGATAAATAATTATGACAGAAAGAAGTAATTATAGGTAGAATACTAATCTCGTGATAACTTACCTTGGGATAAAAATATAAAATAACAAAAGTTCCCTTTAAATTATTTTTTTTAATAAACAAACAACTTATTCTTAGAAATTATGCCAAGCATATTTGACAAACCAAACAACCAATAAAAAATAATGTCAACAGAACGAATCTTCATAAATATCCCAATATAACTTATTTTCAACGCAATCTCTAAAATCTTACTAGTTTATTATACCACGATTCCAAAATCCAAAATTTTTAGTTAGAAATATGAGACCGCAAATTTACTTATGTAATAGAGTTTTAAATTTGATTATTTTTAAAAAAATAAATATAAATAGAAAAGAAGATAAGACCCTACATTGAAGTGAACTTTTTACGACACCACGGCAACTATAAGCATTCATGCATATGTTTGTTTTAGAATATCGCAGGAATGGTACGCCTCCGCCACTATTGATTTTTTAGTTTTGATTCAATTTTGTTATTTTTTTATTCATAAGAGTAAAATTAAAGATTTTTTTCACACGGTAAATATTAAACTTATATCTTTGAATTATACAGCAATATCAAACTATTGAGGATTAGTCAAGATAAAATTTCCAAGTAGTGTTTTCACCTTCAATTACATCTTCTTTTTTTCAAATTTTAATTTCAACATCAAATATTATTGATATATATATTTTTTCTTTCTAAACTAAACGACTATTACACATACCTTATTCCTAAATGGGCTAGGCTTCATATTTATCATTATATAACGGCCCATTTGCATCTCATTTCCGTGGGCTTAACTTAACGCATCATTTGCATCAAGGCCGCCCGCTTTGTTTAAGAAATATGTACAAACAATAACTTTTCACGTGACACAATCTTAAGAATAAGAAATATTTATCATATTTATATGACGTTAGTAACTTATGTTATGTATTTATTATCAGCTACTAATATTTGAAATATTTAAAGCTATTTTTTGTATTTTCTAGTGAATTATTAAACCACACGCCTAACTGTACTTAAATCATATTACTTAAGTGTTGTGTGATCGTATTCTTCTTCTATAAGTATATATGTTGATCTTCTGTCAAATATTTGTAGAAAAAAATCAACTACACAATATGTTTATGTAGTGATTATCCGAATTTAAAAAAACATCTTTTATAGTATGTGTTGTTTTATTTAGCGATATACATATATACATACGTATTTGACTAGTTTAGATCGGGGGAAAATATTATTTTGTGGTTTTATATGAAAAATTATTGGCCCATATTTGAAAGCTTGTTGCAGTCAAATTTATTTGGAAGCCTGTGTTATTCTCCGGGCCAACATCACTGCGGTAAAGCCCATCTACAATAGTGAATTTTTTCTAGTATAAATTTAAGAAATCCCATAGTGTAATTCAATACTTACATCTGTCCCGACAGTTTTATTTATTACAAAAAATCACCCTGAATTTTTGTGCTGAGCCGTGATACTTTAGAATGTAGTGATACATGGTAAATGAACATAGTAATTAAAACTGTTAAGAAAAATAGGGGATACAAACTGGTAAAGTTTAATGTTGTTTACTAAAACAGCTTAATTTGTGGTAACAGATCATTAAGCAATCATTAATCAGCACTTAATTTGGATATTACTTTTCAAAATTTGAAATCACAGATTGTATCAGTTATTTTGAAACAATTTTTTTGAAACAGTCTTTTAAAATTGGTAGCTATCTACGAAAGTTTTGTTGTTTTGGAAAAACAGTGGTTTTTTGAAGAGGAATACTGACTTCGATTTTGATGGACATTTCGGAATTTGGGTGATACATGTCTATAAACATGTATCATGAATTTAAATAAAACATTATAACATTGAATATATGTTCTAATATATGTATCATACACAGCACTAACAACATACACGAATCTATATGTATCATCATTATATCTGATGAAGCATTTAATTAAACTTAGTGAATGATCCATGATAAACAAAGTTCAGAAACATGTATCAGTACATCAACTAAACCACTCATACCTTACTTATACATGATATCATTCAGCAATTCATACTAGACAATGCAAACATGGGAAGAATCACAAAACAAGGCGTTCCCGACATACATCGGGGCCGGCGGTCGGCGAGACGCAGGGCGGTAATGCATATATAATATTATAATATATTATTATAAAAGCTACTACATGATCAGTACATGACTCAACAATGTCCAAGATTCTACTGTATCATCAAGCACATTTATACTTTACTACACTTATTGAATGATACTTATAATAATTTTCAAAAACTTAATGATACTATAAAATATTATGAAACACAAACAAATTCACGTATCAGTTGACCATGTAAAACACTAGCTACCCTTTTTAAATTCTCAGCAACCCTTATTCCTTAAAGTTTTACCTAATTTAAACAACACTCATTTTTAAGTACCACATCCTAACCCGAGACAATTTAAGTCCTACCAACGAGTGTTTGCTGCTTCTTTTTTTTTCCTTTTTTTTTGTATTTTTACAACCTTGATTTTTTCCGGCCATGGTCCCTTTGGTTTGGCCTTCTGAAGATTTCATAGGATCATCAAAGCTTTTTCCTATTTTTCTTTCCAATTATCACGTCGGATCAGATATCCTTCTATTATTTGACGGATCCATTACTCTATTAATAGAACAATAAAACAAACAAAAGAGAAGAATCTACGAATTGATGATGGATTAATACTAAAAGGGTCTGGGTTCATACGATTCAAGATTAGTAAGAAATAGGCGAGATGGATTAAGAATAAAAAGAAGAAAATAAAAAATATGTTGGGTTGAGAATTGAATGAAGACGATTAAGGAAAAAAAAGAAGTGAAAGTTGACGTTGGTAAGAATAAAACGGTAGAGCACTGAATTTACCCTGCTTCCGTGCTTTTTTGAATTTTGAAATCAAAATTTTCAAAATTTTGTTTTTTTTAAATTTAAATAATTCAAAATCAAAAGCTGATAAACGGTGAGTGTTTTAATGATAAAATTTAAATTAAAACACTGATGTAAGATGGTGAGTGTTTTAATGGAGAAAAAAATAGCAAAAAGTGGGTAAATGTTTATTTATAGGAGAGAGAGTGTATGGTATCTAAAAAACTTACTTACACTAAAATAAAAAAAATAGGGAAATTATGGATATTAAAAAAGTAGAAAAATTGAGAATATAAAAATTAAGTTGTGTAATTTACTATTTTTCCTTTTTTCTATGCTTTCATAGTAATATTTCTTTTTTGTTAAGTAGTTCTTCTTTTTTTTTTGGCAACAATTTCAGTACCAAATCGATCCATTAGAAAATATAATTATTGAAACTATAAGAATAAAGTAAAGTTTAAATCAATTAAAATAGAAAATATACAATGTTTATATGATATATTTCTATATTGCCGCAAGTCCATCATCCTCAACGAATGGATTCCCATAGGACTTAGAAGTTTACCCTTCGAAGCTAGTAGGCACTTGAAAATCTTTCCTACAATGTGCATAGTCAGACGGACTGGTTTTCGTTCTCTCCAACCCAAGGCCATGTGTGAGTGGGTGGAGATTGTTGTTTCCCACATCGGAAGTGGAAGGGGCTGGTGGTCATTTATAAGTGTGAGAGCAAGTCTCAACTTGTCGTTCTTTGGGTTGAGAAGGCCCAAAACCACTCCAACAAAATAACATTTTAAGGGTACTTTGTAATCCAAACATGTAGAAACTAAAAATAGTTTTGATCTAAACATAAATAAAAAACAAATAAAGCCTATTACAAATTTAAAGAATAACTGAACTATAATCCAAATAGATACGTAATGTTAACGTTGTCAAAATGATATTCAGTATTTGAATTATGACTTGCGAGAAGAAAATTTCTCAAAAAAAAAAAAGAAACAGATAATCGAGTAGCAAATTATTCATACTTTACTAATTAATAATTTTTTCACTAAAATTGTTATTATAAATAAAATACGTAAAATGTTTAAAAAAATTATTTGTCTGATAACCGAACAGAGAAAGGAAATTGCTACCTAAGTTTATGTGATTGAATCAAGTTAAGAGAATCACTTGGTGATGGTGAATTTAGAAATTTTTATTAAGAATATTAAGTTATATTATTTATATGCAAAATAATTTTTTTATTATATCGCTTTTTTGTATTAAGATATACAGTTTCTTGATAAAATATATATTCAACTTTCAATCTTGACTAAACAATATGCTTAAAGCCATTGGACAGATATAATGCTGGATAGTAGCAATGGGAACGTCACGTTTAGTAAAAAGGATTTTATGCTATTTAAGAATAGAGTCCGTCTGATCAGAACAATGGTGAAAACTACTCTTCTTTCGTCTACTATTATTGGTTATAATTTTTATTTCTTTCATTCTAAAGTTAAATTATATAAATTTTTTATTAATATTTTAAGAAGTAAAAAAATATAATTTTATGATATTTTTATATAATTTTTAAATATTTAAGATATCGAATTAATATAATTTAATTTAACTTTAAAATTTATTAACTTTCAAAAAACATAACATGACAAAAGAAAAATGGATGGAAGGAGTGATGAATTGTTTACTATTCCTTAGTCAAATTTCCTGGAGATTTTGAGTTTTTTTCTTTTAATATTCAAGGTGTTTGATTTTTATTAAATAAAAAAAAAAAAACCCCAATCTGTTTCTTTCAGAACAAAGTAAAAAACATTTATATTTTTTATGTAAAATATTTTTACCATAAATCGATATTGTCAATTAATCCTCTTTAATTTATCTTCCATTAAATCAACTCTTTTTTTTTCTATCTCTTCCACTTCCTCTTTTGGAAATCGCTATCGATAATTCATAACGATAAACTCTCTCTCCCTCTTCTTGCATAATTAATATTGCAATCTTGCAGAAATTTTTAGGTTTTTTCTCTGCACATAATCATTAAAGACTTTTATAATATTGTTACTATTATTTTTGTTATAACATTGTATACTGTTTGTAGCCCGTGTCAACGTTTTGGGGCCTGATAGTATAAAAAATTAATTATCCAATAACTTTTAGTAATACATTAATTCTTTATCTAATTACAAGTGTGAGCTATTATGCAGAGGATAAATAAGCATGGCAGAAATATACTTGTGGGTAAAGATTATCTCGTGATAACGTGGAGAATATTAATCTCGTTATAACTTCAACCTTGGGATAAATATAAAATAACAACAGTAACCTTAAATATTTTTTTAATAACAAACAACTTATTCTTAGAATTATGCCACGCATTTTGACAACAAACAACAATAAAATAAGTCAACATAACTAATCCTTCATAATAATCCCAACAAACTTATTTTCAACCATCTTCCTAAAGCTTAACTAGTTATTATACCACGATTCAAAATCCCAAAATTTTTAGTTAGAAAAGATGAGACCCAAATTTTACTTATGTAATAGATTTATAAATTGATTATTTCTTAAAAAATAATATTAAATTAGAAAAAAGATAAGACCTACATTGAAGTGACTTTTACGACACCACCGCAACTATAAATCATGCATGCATATGTTGTATTTAGAATATCGCAGGAATGGTACAGCCTCCAGCACACTATTGATTTTAGTTTGGAAAAGCAATGCTATTTTTATTTCACGAGCATTTAATGCATTCACGTAAAATTACGATTTTTTTTTTCCCGTAATATTAAACTTATCTATTGAAATTATAAAGTACTATAAAATTACTTTATGATTATTTCAAGAGAAAAATTTCCAAGTAAGTGTTTTCAACCTCAATTACCTCGTTTTTTTTTTTCAAATTTTAATTTCAACATCATATATTATTGATATATATAATATAATATTTTCTTTCTAAACTACACACTATGCACATACCTTGTTCCTAAATGGGCTAGGCTTCATATTTGTCATTATATAACGGCCCATTTGCATCTCAATTTCCGTGGGCTTACTTAACGCAGTCAATTGCACCAAAGCCGCTTTGTTAAGAATAGGGAAATTGTATATAATAGCAACTATATACCTAAATTAAATGGAATACTAAGGTTTGATTTAATTGTGCCCATAGGCAACGTTGGCAAAATTTTCCAGGCGTCTCTTCCTTCTCTCTCCCAGAATTCTCGCTCAGCCACTCCTCCCCATGTCTCGGCTCTCTACGCTTTATACACAGAAGTGTATATTTCTGTGTCTGTTTGATAAGCGAGAGAAAATTGTATATACACCTGCAAA